>CM022300.1:443707236-443724087 GCA_011799875.1 Thinopyrum elongatum | reverse complement strand
AACTTTTGGTTCACCTTGTCGTGAAGTTGAGGCTTCACTTGAATGGACGAAGTACTCTCCTTCACCTCCGTTGGACGAATTTTGCCAATAACAGTCTTGAATTGCTTCTGAAGGATCTTTGTCTCCTACATCAATTGGCAATTGCTCTACTTGCGAGCCGTTAGATTCACAAACTTCACATCTACCGTCTCTTCAACCTTTCGGGTGAAATTGTTGTAGACACGGTAAGTGTGAGAGTTTGAGCCATAACCGAGTAGGAAACCTTCATGAGATTTAGGGGAAAATTTTGAACGATGATGCTTATCAAGATGTAACACTTTGAGCCAAATACTCGAAAGTATCCAACTTGGGGTTTGTCACCGGTGAGAAGCTCGTATGCCGTCTTGCCGAGAAGCTTGTGAAGATACAATCGATTGTTGGCATGAAGGCTGTCTCAACCGCTTCCGCCCCAAAAGTGTCTTGGCGTCTTGTATCGTCAAGCATCGTTCTCGCCATCTCAATTAGTGTTCGGTCTTCCTCTCCACAACTTCGTTTTGTTGAGGTGGTGTACGTAGTCCGAGAACTCATGGAAATCCCTTCTTCGTCAAGAAAGGTCTCCACATTGGCATTCTTGAACTCCGTTTCCTTTGTCGCTTCGAACCTTCTTGATCTTCCCTTCAAATTGAGTTTTGGGCCTTCCTACGAAGTTCTGAGATCTTTTGGACCTGCGTTTTATCATCAAAAGAAAAACCACCCACGTAAATCTGAAAAATCATCAACGATGACTAAACCGAACGAGTTACCACCGAGACTCTTGTAGGCGTTTGGGACCAAAAGGATCCATATGAAGTAGCTCGAGCGGTTTTCTCGTGGTCATGATGTTCTTACGGGATGACTTCCTCAACTTTTTTTCCTGCTTGACAAGCACTATAAAGTCATCCTTGTCAAATAATGACATCTTTAACACCAAGGATATGATTACCTTTAATAAGCTTATCAAGATTTCGCATGCCCCGTGACCTAACCTTCTATGCCATAACCAACCTTAGAAGATTTAAACAATTAGCAAGTTCGAGGTTGAGCTCTTTTAGTGAAATCAACCAATATATAGATCACCTCTATGGATACCTGAAAGACCATATATGGTATTCTCTTCGAAACACTTGGCAATCTACTTCAGTGAAGAACATTAAACCGAATCGCTAGTCTAGATACGGAAAGTATATTGTAACCAAGAGATTCAACGAGCATAACATTTTGAATAGAGCTATCATGGGAGATGCCACCTTACAAGGCCAACTACCCTTACCCTTTGAGTTATCACCAAAATGTGACATACTTTCGGGGACCATCATTTCAAATATCCTTATCCGGTCATTGATCGGTACATCCACTATCAAAACCCATTCCTTTCCTCGGCCATGTAGCCACGAAGATTAGCCATAAGACCAAAGTGTCTCATTGACTCATCAAGATCAAAGTCACTATCATCATCCTCATCATAATATTCATGCCAACATCATCAGTAATGATCATCACCTAGAGGAGTGATTCATTGATTTATGACCATGACAATGGGCATCTTATGAATTCTAATGACTTGTGAAATGATGATACTAATGACTCCAACCATCTCCTTTGCACGCATAAGGTCACGAAGCTCAAAAAGACAATCATCAAATTTAGGATCACTAGGATATTTTACGAAAAGCTATGACTTTTGAAGAATCTCATCTAGACTTTTCAAGGAATAGTTTGGAAAGCGCTCCTTAAGATATCTCCATATAGTATAAGCACAACTCAAATGTAGCAGAACAAGCAAATTTCTAGGCAATCCTCTTATGATAGATTAATGCTCTAAGATGCTGTCATGTCAAGATACTCATCGGGGTAGGATGCAAGGGATCATAGGAGGCGCACAGGGCTAGTAATATACTTGTTCAAATTATATTGATTGAAATCTCAAGTCTCATTTTTCCAAGCACATAGACTCTCCGTCAGCATAGGCACTCTACGTCTAATACTGCTAATCGTAGACTCATCCATCTTCCTCCAATGGTGATTTAAACCAAAGCAATGGAGACCAAGGCTCTGACACAATTGAAAGGATCGAGAAGAAGTGTCTAGAGGGGGTGATTAGACCCTCAACAAGCAAAATAGCAGTTTTTAAGTTCTTCAAGTTGAGGTGGAGATTTAGCACAAGATTAGCATTCACAATACATTTCAAGAAAGCATGGCAAGAGTATAGCAGCGGAAAAGATAAAGCATGCTAATTGCAAGAAAGTAAAGGGATGGGATTGGAGTGTGCAAACGCAATGTAGACTCAGAGATTTTTGGCGTTGTTCCGATGGGTGGTGCCATCGTACGTCCATGTTGATGGAGACTTCAACCCACGAAGGGTAACTGTTGCGCGATTCCATGAGGGCTCCACCACGAAGGGTCCACGACAGAAGCAACCCTTGTCTATCCCACCATGGCCATCGCCTACGAAGGACTTGCCCTCACTCGGGTAGATCTTCGCGAAGTAGGCGATCTCCTTGCCCTTACAAACTCTTGGTTCAACTCCACAATCTTGTCGGAGGCTCCCAAAGACACTAATAATCTAGGAGACACCACTCTCCAAAGGTAATAATGGTGTGTTTGATTGATGAACTCCTTGCTCTTTGTGCTTCAAATGATAGTATCCCCAACAGTCAACTCTTCTCTCACAGATTTGGCTATGGTGGAAATGATTTGAGTGGAAAGCACTTGGGAAGGCTATAGTGGATCTAAGATACTTGGTAGGATTGGAATATCTTGGTCTCAACACATGAGTAGGTGGTTTTCTCTCTCAGAAAATGAGTAGTGGAAGTGTAGGCATGTTCTGATGGGCTCTCGCATAAATGGAGAAGTGGGGTGGGGTATATATAGCCTCCACGCAAAATCCAACCGTTACACACCATTTGACCCAACTCGTGTCGACCGAATAGAAGAACTCGGTGAGACCGATTCAGTTCAAATGTGAACATTAGGAATCTCAGTGGGACCGACTGGAAGAACTCGGTGGGACCGATGTGCAAGGGCTAGGGCAAAAATCTCATCTCGGTGAAGCCGATTGCATGAACTCGGTGAGAACTGATTGGTGAAGCAAACTCGGTGGGACCAACCGCTCATTTCGGTGACACAGAAATCCGCCAATCCACTGTGTGGTTGTGAACAAGGAAAGTTGTGTACCATAGTCAGTAGCTAGGTGTGGGTAGGGAGGCATAGAATACATATGTGAGCTACAACAATGGTTGTAGAGCCTAGCATAAATGTTACAAAGGGAAACAGAGAGTTTGCAGGGCCATCTTGGTGATACCGAGATCTGTATCGGTGTGACCGAATCGTTTAGGGTTTCTGGCAGGGCTATGTCAACTGAACTCGTGGCCGCGGATAGATCAAATCGGGGGCCGAGTTTTGACTTTGAGTTTTGGACAATGATGGAATGAGGAAATGGCTGAGGGTTTTGGAGCAATATCACTAAGCACTTTGAGCACGTAGACCATTAAGCAACACTCATCCCTTTTAATAGTATTGGCTTTCCTATGGACTCAATGTGATTTGAATCACTAAAATAGAAATGAAGAGTCTTGAGCTTTTGCCAATCTTTGCAAACAGATATCAAACAAAACAAGCTATTGTATCATTGTGTGGGCACTTGAACATCACAACTAGATTACAGGTCAAGACCAAAAGAATATGCTTCTCTCTTTTAAACTGTGTAAGGTGAATGATACGTTAAGACAACTGTTTATAAAGTGAACATAGTAAACTAGCATTGGGCTGCAACCAAGCAGTTTTAAATGAACACGTACAGTAACAAGCAGTTTCAAAGGCAGGAGGAGTAAGGACTTACGACAATGGCTTGAACTGGTGTTCTCATGCCCTTCATTTGCTGGTGTGGCAATCCTTGAAGATTTGCACTGCATTCGGTTCAGTTCTTTTTGGTCCGCACGGGCTTTCCTCTGTATTTGGAACAAGTCATATAGATATGATAATATGGCACAGAAAAAAAGAAGGAACTAGCAGCTATTTCAAGAGCCTCGCTGTGTGCAATATAGCTACGAGATCCTGTTGCTGCTGGAATTTCACTTTAGAATGGTTGGTCTTGTTCTTCAAATAGTTAGCCTAGAAGAAGATTACACTTGTAAGGCACTACATAATACGAGTTCAATATGTGATACTGATCAATACATATACCCTACTGATACTTCGGACGGTCAGGCCAATGTTTAACAAGGCTGCCAGTCTTCATCTGTAAATATTCTACTGGAGAGTTTTTGGGCGATTTCATTGTTAGCCTTGCCTTCAAGTGAGTTTTCTTAAGGTGATACGATACTATCGCAGACAGAGACTGAAAAACACTGAGTGATGCTTGTTTAGTTTGCATCATCTTTCGATCCAACTTGACCTCAACTATTGAAAAAGAATGTGAGTGCTTATTAGGAGGAAGCTAGAAAGTAGGGACAGAGCAAGACAAATTACAAATTGTGATGAAAAACATTACTTAGATAAATGGTCAAGGAAGTGTTAAACTGGGTATCATCTTTCTTCCATTCCTGTACTGGATCCACGTTGGGAGGATACGTGCAATGACACCTAAGGGCAACGGCTGCCTCTGATACTAACTTGGCTGACTCTGTAGCATCACATGGCCTTTTTAAACCTACCTCAAAATGGATCTCCATTCTTCCTCCTTTAGATTTTTTTAATCTGTCAAGCATTATCCCTGATCTCTATTTCCGCTTGCGCCGTGGTGCTAGTTCAACAATGAATATGTGTCGGCGTTCTGGGAACCGGGGTACCCAGACTTGCCTACCTGCGGCCCACGGCGTGGCTCCATTTGTGGCTGGTACGGCCCATCTTCAGCATCAACAACACAAGACCCTCGTGAGGGCCGAGCCTCGCGAGGCGGACGACATCAAGACCTCCAGAGGAAGCGGCCTCCTTAGGTCGGCTCCTGAGGAGTGGAGATTTCTATGCAAGCCCTGCCTCCTGAGGTTCAGATGACGCAAGCTATGACGACCAAGGCCAGGCGGGCGCAGTACAACAGGTTTCCACTTGGGTGCTAAGCAAGCAAGCGCAGGCGCAGAGTCCCGAGGGATCAGCCAAAGGTTTCCATTCCCGTGCTACAAGACCAAGACGGCAGGACGGAGGTCATCGCCGAGCCCACCGCGACATCACAACTAGAAGCTTTGCAGGCGAAGACCACCTTTCGTTAGGATAAGATGTACTGCTTGTCTCCCTTGAAACTTGGCAATTGTGGGATCCCTTCCCGCCTTCGTTTTGGGGGAAGAGGACCAAGGCCACTATAAATATAGCTAGGCCACCACCATAGAAGGGCACGGATCAATCAGATCACCCCCACCAGCTCACACCAACACAAGAACACACCTCCTGAGGTTGTTCCCCCTCTGTACTCGTTCATCCTCAGCCCACCTCGAGGCCCATCCACAGGAGAGGGTTTTACACCGCAAGGTGGCCCGAAACCTGGGTAAACTGCTATGTCCCTTTCCTTTCTAGTTCATTGAGCTAGGCCATGAGATCGATGAGTTGGCAGAGCACCAGGGAGATTGAGTTCTTCGCACGCCATCCCAGAGTTCGAACCTTTTGGGTCTGCCCTGAATCCGACTTAGGCGCGCCATGTAGGGGTTTGTTCGAAGTCTCTCCCCGTCGTATCCCCATCGTCCCCATGGTGGGAGATCTCGAGCATCACGCTGAGCACTGAGCCGTTCGACCCCCGTGCAGCGCCCCCTGCGCAAGAAGCCCTCCACTCTGTGCTCCTTGTAGCCCGCACGGCGCCAGCGCCTGTCGGCATCAGGCGGCACGTCCCACCCCGCCCCTTTCGCGCCGCGTCGCAACCGCGCCACCACGCGTCTTGGGCTACACCGTGGCGATGACCATGCACACGTTGCCGGCAGCAGGCGAACCGCGAGCCGCGCTCATCGTGGTGCATGAGCTGCTGCGTGCAGGCTGGCAGAAGGTTGGCCACGTACGCCCTGCTGGAGCGCGTCGCCGACTACCGATGCCGCCTGCGAGGGCGCGGCCCACTTCTGCACCTTGCCTACATCGCAAGCATTGCCGGGGCACGCGCCGAGCCTCTTCACACCCACGTGCCCTTCCTCGGGGGGCCCGGAGGATCCGCAACGCCAACCTGGCCCGTCGACCTCTGCTTACCCTACCCAGGATACGTCACGCCCGGCATGACAGGACCGGGCGGCCCCTCCTTGGACCACGACGGGATGCCACCCTTCGGTCGTCGGGCCCTGGCGCCAGGAAGATGACAACAATGGCACTAGGCGGCCAGGCCAGATCCGGGGATGGCGGCTTCGGGCCACCCCTGTACTCCACTGACGAGCTTGCTATGCGCCAAGAGGAAGCCCCTGCTTCGTTCCCTCGCCAGGCTGGGCGTCAGGACCACGTGAGACCGAGGCTCTTGGGAAACAGAGACTTGGTGAAGCAAACTCGGTGGGACCAATCGCTCATTTCGTGACACAGAAATCCGCCAATCCACATGTGGTGTGTGAAAAGGAAAGTTGTGTACCATAGTCAGTAGCTAGGTGTGGGTAGGGAGGCATAGATACATATGATGAGCTACAACAAGGTTGTAGACCTAGCATAAAGTTACAAAGGGAACAGAGAGTTTGCAGGGCCATCTTGGTGATACCGAGATCGTATCGGTGTGACCGAATCGTTTAGGTTTTCTGGCAGTGGCTATGTCAACTGAACTCGGTGGCCCGGATAGATCAATCGTGGGGCCGAGTTTGACTTTGAGTTTTGGACATATGTGAAATGAGAAAGTGGCTAGGGTTTTGAGAGCAATATCACTAAGCACTTTGGCACTAGACCATTAAGCAACACATCATCCCCTTTAATAGTATGGCTTTCCTATGGACTCAATGTGATCTTGAATCACTAAAATAGAATGAAGATTCTTGGCTTTTGCCAATCTTTGGCAACAATATCAAAAAAACAACAAGCTGATTTGTATCATTGTGGTGGCACGTGAACATCAACCTAGATACAGGTCAAGACCAAAGAATAGCTTCCTCTCTTTTAAACTGTTGTAAGGTGAATGAATACGTTAAGACAACTGTTTATAAAGTGAACTATAACTAGCATGGCTGCAAACCAAGCGTGTTAAATGAACCCGTCACAGTAACAACATTTCAAGCAGGAGGATTAAGGACTTACGACAATTGGCTTGAACTGGGTTCTCATGCCCTTCATCTTGCTGTGTGGTCATCCTTGAGATTTTGCACTGCATTCGGTTCAGTTCTTTTTGGTCCGCACGGGCTTTCCTCTGTATTTGGAACAAGTCAATATAGATATGATAATATGCACGAAAAAAAGAAGGAACTAGCAGCTATTTACAAGAGCTCGCGTGTGGCAATATAGCTACGAGATCCTGTTGTCTGCTGGAATTTCACTTAGAATGGTTGGTCTGTTCTTCAAATAGTTAGCCTAGAAGAAGATCCACTTGTAAGGCACATACATAAATCGAGTTCAATATGTGTCTGATCAAATACATATACCCTAACTAATCTTCGGATCAGGCCAATGTTTAACAAGGGCTTGTCCAGTCTTCATCTGTGATATATTCACTGGAGATGTTTGGGCGATTTCATGTTGCCTTGCCTTCAAAGTGAGTTTTTCTAGTGATACCGATACTATCGCAGAGCAGACTGTAAAAACATGAGTGCATTCTTGTTAGTTGCATCATCTTTCGGATCCAACTTGAACCTCAACTATTGAAAAAAATGTGAGTCTTAGTAGAGGAAGCTAGAAAGTATGGGACAGAGCAAGACAATATTACAAATTGCGATGAAAAACATTACTTATGGATAAATGGTCAAGAAGGTGTTAACTGGGTACATCTTTTCTCATTCCTGACTGGATCCCGTTGGGAGGATACGTGCATGACACCTAGGGCAACGCTGCCTCGATACAACTTGGCTGACTCTGTACATCACATGGCCTTTTAAACCTACCTCAAATGGATCTCCATTCTTCCTCCTTTAGATTTTTTTAATCTGTCAAGCATTATCCCTATCTCTATTTCCCTTGCCCGTGGTGCTAGTTCAACAATGATATGGTGCGCGTTCTGGGAACCGGGGTACCCAGACTTGCCTACCTGCGGCCCACGGCGTTGGCTCCATTTGTGGGGGTACGGCCCATCTTCCCATCAACAACACAAGACCCTCGTGAGGGCCGAGCCTCGCGAGCGGACGACCTCAAGACTCCATAGAAGCGGCCTCCTTAGGTCGGCTCCTGAGGAGTGGAGATTCTATGCAAGCCCTGCCTCCTGAGGTTCAATGACGCAAGCTATACGACAAGGCCAGGCGGGCGCGTACAACAGTTTCCACTTGGTGCTAAGCAAGCAAGCGCAGGCGCAGAGTCCCCGAGGATGCAGCCAAGGTTTTTCCATTCCCGTGCTACAAGACCAAGACGGCAGGACGGAGGTCTCGCCGAGCCCACCGCGACATCACAACTAAGAAGCTTTGCAGGCGAAGACCACCTTTGTTAGGATAAATGTACTGCTTGTCTCCCTTGAAACTTGGCATTGTGGGATCCCTTCCGCCTTCGTTTTGGGGGAAGGGACCAAGCCCACTATAAATATAGCTAGCCACCACATAGAAGGGCACGGATCAATCAGATCACCCCCCACCAGCTCACACCAACACAAAACACACCTCCTGAGTTTTTCCCCCTCTGTACTCGTTCATCCTCAGCCCACCTCGAGGCCCTTCCACACAAAGCAGGAGTAGGTTGTTTACCGCCGCAAGTGGCCCACTGGTAAACTGCTATGTCCCTTTCCTTTCTAGTTCATTGAGCTAGGCCAATGAGATCGATGAGTTGGCAGACAGGGAGATTGAGTTCTCTCACCATCCCAGAGTTCGAACCTTTCTTGGGTCTGTGGAGCCCTGAATCCGACATTAGGCGCGCCCATGTGGGGTGTGTCGAAGTCTCTCCCCCGTCGTTCGCCCCATCGTCACCATGGTGGGAGATCCTCGAGCTCACGCTGAGCACTGAGCCGCTCGACCCGCCCGTGCAGCGCCCACTGCGCAAGAAGCCCTCCACTCTGTGCTCCTTGTAGCCGCACGGCGGCCAGCGCCGTCGCATCACGGCGGCACGGACCACCTCCGCCGCGTTCGCGCCGCGTCGCAACCGCGCCACCACGCGGTCTTTGGGGCTACACCGTGGCGATGACCATGCACACGTGCCGGCAGCAGGCGAACACGCGAGCCGCGCTCATCGTGGTGCATGGAGCTGCTGCGGTGCAGCTGGCAGAAGTGGCCACGACGCCCTGCTGGAGCGCGTCGCCGAGCTACTCGATGCCGCCTGCGAGGGCGCGGCGCACTTCTGCACCTTGCCTAATCGCAAGCATTGCGGGCACGCGCCAGCTCTGTCACACCGCCGTCCTTCTCGGGGGCCGAGGATCTCGCACCCACCTGGCCGCGACGTGCTTCACCTACCCAGGATACGTCACGCCCGGGCATGACAGGACCGGGCGGCCCCTCCTGGAACCACGACGGGATCCACCCTTCGGTCCGTCGTGGCTGGCGCCAGGAATGACAAGCAATGGCACTAGCGGCCAGGCCAGATCCGGGGATGCGGCTTCGGGCACCCCCGTACCTCCACGACGAGCTTGCTGTATGCGCACGGAGGAAGCCCCTGCTCGTTCCCCTCGCCAGCTGGGCGTCAGGACCACGTGAACCGAGGCTCTTCGGGGGCTCCCTCGGAGCTTCACCGCGCTTCGACAACAACAGCCCACCGGGTATAGCTGATATCTTCCAGGAGCACGATTCGCTAACCTGGACCGCAGGTGAACCAAGCCACGGCAACGGCCGTGGACCTCCAGATGATGGCCCCGCCACAGCGGACGGAGTGCCACTGTATCTACGCGGGGGGAGGCCCACGCCAGGGCCTCACCCGCGTCGCGTGGACAAGGCGCTGCCACGACGGCGGCGCACGCTGCTACGGAGGTATGGTCCTCCACCGGGTAAGGTCCGTTGAGCCCTTCCCCGGTGGGGGCCTCGATCGCCGGGCTCCGCACGTCCCCTCCCCCTTGTGTCTCATCCTGGTTTCCAGACGCCCCAATGTGGTTAGGGGGAGGCCTAGGCGGGCCCTCGCCGGCGTCAGGCAGCCCGTGAAGATCTCTGTTCGTGACACTCTCACGTAATTGAGTTGGGGCTGTACATCCCCGAAGTCTCCTAAGTGCCGCCCTCGGTCCTCACGGTGCCTCCCACCCACGTCCAAGTGGAAGCACAATGCTCCGCGTTGGCCCTTCGACACTGTCCCCCCAACAGACTATGCCTAGCCCAGTGAAGCACTTACTCCCGCTGGTGAGAAGACTAGTCCTAGGTGTCGGACCGGCTGTTTTGTTTCGCCCTCTCTTTCGTAACTCATTTGCCATCTTTTCAAATGAGATGTTGGTGTTTCGTGGAGCTTATCAAAAGAAAAAAGCGGGGAGATTTTTCGATTCGTGTGTTTTTCTTGCCTTTTGTTTATTGTTAAAAAGCAGGCTCTGCCTGCTGCCCCTCCCCGTGAGCACCCAGCGAGTGGGGGCTGGCGTACATGTCGCACTGCGCACCCGGTGGCGCTTGGGCTACCCAAGCGGCGCCGAGGAGCCCCCACGGGGCCAAGCGCATCTGCGCCGAGGACATTACTGCCGCACTGGCCTTGCCGTGACTCCCTGGCAATTGCTCCTGTGCGCCTCTCGTGCAATACCTTCAGGCTCCCCTCTAGGCTCAGCCCTCTGTGAAGCCCCCCGCGGCCCGCCTCGAATGGGAGCACCCTCACGACACAAGAACCCAGCTAACGACTGCCGCACCAAAGATTAGTCATACAAACTACTCTAGTAGGGGCCTTTCAGCCCTCGCAGCATGTTTCATGAATCATTTAGAAGCATATCATCTTTCATATACATTAACGGGAAACACCTACCAATCAAATGCTTTCGTGCCCCGTGGGGCCGTGCCCAAAATTTTGGTGTACGGTCATGATCGTGAAGGAAACTAAGCCTAGCAAGGACGCGCTGCCATCGGTGTCCGCCATCTTCATCATCACCATGCGTCTGGCACCACCCTCTTCAGTTGCGGGCACGTCCAACGCAATCGTCATGGGCGAACTTTCGCGACCAGGTCGTGCCACATGTCATCCCCCTAGTTTCGCCAGGTCACCCACGTGACCCTGGGCATGGGGCTATCGCAGCGTTGAAGTCGAAGTCAGGGTCAAGGCAGAAGGCGCTGAGACACCAAGAACTGTCGCCCGTAGAAGTCCCCTGCTTCTTTCCTCGACGGCTGGCATGCCCTCAGTGCCCGGTCCTTCCAACCGGTTCATGAACTTGGGTAAAGAAGTGGAGTCGCCGGCATCATCAGCCTCGTGCGGCGGGAGACCGCTCTTTCAACACATGGTATCCAGGGCCCGGTGCCTGGACCCTGAGGTCCTCAAGCATCGAGAGCGCTCGCGCTGGTCTCGTCCCGACGTTGGTTCACTCGTTCGGGCTTCTCACAAGAGACAGTGACGCCGCTCCGACCGCTTGCTCGTGTAGGACAACGTCGGCTTGGCCGGAGGGCCGAGTCCTCCTTGCGGTCATCTCGCGCTACTCTGTTGTGGCAAGCTTCGCCGTGAGGGCTTCGTTCCTGGCCCTTGCAACTCAACCCTGCCTGCTGTTTGCAGGCGGGTCCCCTGGAGCCCCAACTTCCAGGCGGTATCCCAACAAGAGCCCCGTGAATCTCCGCCCACCCTTCGGTCAATCTCCTGCTGGATCTTGGCCTCCCGTTCGGAACGTCATCTTCAGCCGCGGCCCTTGGTGCTCCCTCAACTCCAGCCACTCGAGCTCCAGGTTTTGTTCCAGATCTCAAAGCGCCAGCGCAATCCTCACTCGCCTGGCCTCCTTTTCCTCAATCCGGGGGCCCGCTCGGCGGTGCTGCCAGGGTTCGCCCTGGCGCCTTGGACCTTCGCTCAAGGTGGCTGTCGCAACTTGAATCCCCTTCTCCCACTCCTCACCGCCGCACGAGGTGGTTGCAGCCCTGGCCTCCTCCAAAGCTGGCGGGCGCATGCCTCACGAAAGCTGCAGAGGACGCCGCGGCATCTGTACGAGCGCCGCTCATGCTCAGATCCCTGAGGTTGTGGCGACCGACAGCTGGTGCCACTCGCCGCTCCTGCGAGCCCTTCCGCCTGAAAGGTGTGCGTCTACATCACACAGTTCTCCCCCAAGTTAGACCCCAGCGCGCACAGTGCTTGCCTCCTGGAAAGGTATGGCGGACGACGCTGCCCTGCGAGCACAGCTCCATGCGTGCAGCCGACCCTTCTTCCGCTGTCAGGGGCTACTGAGAAGGCCGCGAAACGACCTCACCAGTTCTCGGCAGGGGGCTGGTAGCCGGCGCTCCCTCCTTTCCCCGGGCCTCGGCGGAATGTTTTGCTACGCGAGCCCCGCTGCTCGAAACGATACAGACGTGGGCTCGCCCAGCTACCATCGAGCACCATGGAGGAGCACGGGCTCGCGGCCTTCCGGTGGCGCCTTCGCTCGCGGCCGGCTCCCGTGCCCTGCGCGGGCGCCCGCCGTCGCGATGGCCTGGAATGCGATGCGGGCCAAGGCCATCCGGAGGTCGCACCCCAGATGGCTTCATCCCACAGCAATCGAGGGATCCTGCAGAGCAGAGTCAGAAAAGGGCGTGAACCGCGAAATCCACAAGATACGGTACTACTCATCCACGTCTATCCACTTCCTTTGCTTCATGGCCCGGGGAGCGCCACCACTGCAGCCCAGAGCCCTTTCCGTCTGCGGAGTGCCCTGAGGTCAACGTAGTACGCTGGTGGCCCTGCGCCGCCCTTCACGGTTGGGCCTGCGGGCCGCCACCTCATGGATTGGCACCTACGCAATCGCTCTCCATCATCACCTCCGAGCATCACCGTGTGGCACCCCCTCTCCAGCGTTCGCCTCAGAGCACCGTACGGGCCTCCTCCCCCTGCAACCACCTCAGTGGCGCGCCGCCACGGATCAGCAAGCATGGATCCACCAAGTCGGGGTTTCTCGCAGGCCCCTCGAGACCTTCTGGTCGTGCCCCACCTCGTCAAAGTGGGCATCTGCTTCAGCAAAGTCCCCGTGTCGGCAGTGATACAAGAGGCATCCTTCCGCCGGAGCGCGTCGGCGCTGGGTCGCCAGCAGAGCTCGAGCCCGCACGAAGCACTTGGAAGGAGGCGAGTCACCCCTGGAGCCTCATGGGGTCGTTTTGGGCCGTGAGGCCCACCATGGGCGAGAATGTTGCTGGAGCGGGGCGATGCGCCGCCGATGAACTCCCTCACCACCACCGATGCCGTCACCCTACCCCCCTCAACTTGGCCAACCTGGACCAGACGTGGGCCGACTGACGGTCGACGAGCTTCACGTGCCCCCAGCCGAGCTGGGTCCGCCGGCGCTCGCGAGGTCAGAGCAGGGGCTTTGTTGTGGCCCCGGGGCGTCCACATACACCCACTACGTCTGGATCCCTTTCACATCCGGGCCGAGCTTGAGTCGATGCCAGAGCCAGCTGTCGCCGCCACAGCCTGGAATGCCACGCACCCGAGGCTGTCGGCCCTCGACCAGGTGGAGCGAGAAAAATGGCTGAACAAGGCGACAAACGAGCAACACCCACCATATGCCTTCACACAGGAATTCAAGGCGGCGAGACGGATGATGGCCCTGCGGTCCAGATCAGTGCTTGGATCTGTATGCGAGATTTGGCATTGAAGAAAATCAGAGAAAGGAAGGACCAAGCCAGCCAGGAGAGCATGAAGGTGGATGGGGATCTCTTGTGGCCCTCCATGTCGACTCAAGGCCGGGAGGCAGGCCAGACCAGCGTCGCCTTCCATTCGTTGGAATCAGTGGCGAGGGCCTACCGACCTTGTCCACCCCTCCTGTTGATCACGTCGCCCGATCAAACGTTGGCTCCAACCCAACGGGGAATTCAGTGGCTGCATGCCTTCCCCTTCTCTCGCCCCCCCCCCCCCCCCCCCCCCCCCCCCCCCCCCCCCCCCCCCCCCCCCCCCCCCCCCCCCCCCCCCCCCCCCAAAAACCCCCCCCCCCCCCCCAAACCCCCACCCCCACCCCCCCCCCCCCCCCCCCCACCCCCCCCCCCCCCCCCCCCCCCCCCACCCCCCCCCCCCCCCCCCCCAAAAAAAAAAACCCCCCCCCCAAAAACCCCCCCCCCCCTCGGGCCATGGCGTCAGGGTGGATGGCGCCTGCGCCAAATCTGGAAGGGAGCCACGAGTTTCACAGGAAAGGGGGGAAGCCCCAGACGAGCACGGCGGGCAATGATGCAAGCCTGCTTGCAGCAGGCAGCGTCGGTCTGGCGGTTTCCGAGGCTACGTGGGGTGTGGAGAAACGCCACGTCCTCATCAAGCGCCACGCGTCGCCCGGGCCCGCAGTGGTTGGGCCCGCGCGTCTTTTCGCCCTTGCCCTGTGGCGTTGCCCGAAGCCCAAGTCCGAGCGTGCCTTGGGCCCCGGGGCTACTGTCGGCGTTCTGGAACCGGGGTACCCAGACTTGCCTGCCTGCGGCCCACTGCGTGGCTCCATCTCGGCTGGTACGCCCATCTCGCAATCAACAACACAAGACCCTCGCGAGGCCAACCTGCGAGCGGACGACGTCAAGACCTCCTGAGGAAGCGCCTCCTTAGGCCACTTACTGCGGAGCGGAGATTTTCTATGCAAGCCCCGCCTCGTGAGGTTTCCGAATGATTCAAGCTGTGACACCAAGGCCAGGCGGGCGCCAGCGGTCGTCAGTAAACAGGTTTCCATTTGTTGTCTAAGGAAGCAAGCGCAGGCGTCAGGAGTCCCGAGAGATCACCAAAGCTTTCCATTCCCGTGCTACAAGACTAAGACGGCAGGACGAGGTCACGCCGTAGCCCACCACGACATCACAACCAAGCTTTACGGCGAGACCACCCTTTCGTCAGGATTATATTTATACTTTGCTCCCTTCAAACTTGGCCGTTGTGGGCTCCCTTCCGCTTCTTTGGGGGAAGAGACCCAAGGCCACTAAAATAATAGCTAGCCACCACCATAGAAGGGCACGGACAATCAGATCACCCCCCCACCATCTCACCCCAACACAAGAACACACCTCCTGAGGTTGTTCCCCCCTCTGTACTATTTCACCGCCGCCCACCTCGAGGCCAATCCACACAAATCCGGAGTAGGGTTTACACCGTCAAGAGCCCAAACCCTGGGTAAATGCTGTGTCCCCTTTCCTTTCCATTCATCGAGCTAGGCCGTGAGGTCAACGATTTGGCACACCAGTGAATTGATGTTCTTCCACGCACCCCAGAGTTTAATCCTCTTCTTGGTCTGCGATCCCTGAATCCACAATATGTGAAGTGTTAGTGGCCCATCAAACTGTGAGTACATATAAAGGAGCATTCAATCTACAACTTGACTTGGTCATGTACCGTCTTGGTGTTGATGCTCATGAGGGTCATCTAATCTTTCCAAGTCATATTTGTGTTAGCATGCTTCGTAAGTATTGTTTAGTTTGTGAAGGCCGCTGAACAGGCCAGTTGCGGAGCGAACGAACAAGTCACGCATTGAGATGCAGCACAGTTGAAGGGGATTTCCTGCACTGGTGAGCAGGTGGTACTGTGTTTGTAGTTTACACGCTGAGCACTGAGCCGCTCGACCCGCCCGTGCAGCGCCCCCTGCGCAAGAAGCCCTCCACTCTGTGCTCCTTGTAGCCCGCACGGCGGCCAGCGCCGTCGGCATCAGGCGGCACGGACCACCTCCGCCCGCTTTCGCGCCGCGTCGCAACCGCGCCACCACGCGGTCTTTGGGCTACACCGTGGCGATGACCATGCACACGTGCCGGCAGCAGGCGAACACGCGAGCCGCGCTCATCGTGGTGCATGAGCTGCTGCGGTGCAGGCTGGCAGAAGGTGGCCACGACGCCCTGCTGGAGCGCGTCGCCGAGCTACTCGATGCCGCCTGCGAGGGCGCGGCGCACTTCTGCACCTTGCCTACATCGCAAGCATTGCCGGGGCACGCGCCAGCTCTCGTCACACCCACGTGCCCTTCCTCGGGGGGCCCGGAGGATCTCGCAACGCCAACCTGGCCCGCGACGCTGCTTACCCTACCCAGGATACGTCACGCCCGGGCATGACAGGACCGGGCGGCCCCTCCTGGGACCACGACGGGATGCCACCCTTCGGTCGTCGTGGCCTGGCGCCAGGAATGACAAGCAATGGCACTAGGCGGCCAGGCGCAGATCCGGGGATGGCGGCTTCGGGCACCCCTGTACCTCCACTGACGAGCTTGCTGTATGCGCCAAGAGGAAGCCCCTGCTCGTTCCCCTCGCCAGGCTGGGCGTCAGGACCACGTGAGACCGAGGCTCTTGGGAAACAGAGACTTGGTGAAGCAAACTCGGTGGGACCAATCGCTCATTTCGGTGACACAGAAATCCGCCAATCCACATGTGGTGTGTGAACAAGGAAAGTTGTGTACCATAGTCAGTAGCTAGGTGTGGGTAGGGAGGCATAGAATACATATGATGAGCTACAACAATGGTTGTAGAGCCTAGCATAAATGTTACAAAGGGAAACAGAGAGTTTGCAGGGCCATCTTGGTGATACCGAGATCTGTATCGGTGTGACCGAATCGTTTAGGGTTTCTGGCAGTGGCTATGTCAACTGAACTCGGTGGCGCCGGATAGATCAAATCGGTGGGGCCGAGTTTGACTTTGAGTTTTGGACATATGTGGAAATGAGAAAGTGGCTGAGGGTTTTGGAGCAATATCACTAAGCACTTTGAGCACGTAGACCATTAAGCAACACCTCATCCCCTTTTAATAGTATTGGCTTTCCTATGGACTCAATGTG
>CM022300.1:443693349-443706168 GCA_011799875.1 Thinopyrum elongatum | reverse complement strand
ACCTGCCCCCGCTTTCGCGCCCGCGTCGCAACCGGCGCCACCGAAACCGTGAATACTAGGCAAAACGACCGTACGCTGATCTTTGGGCTACGCGAAAACCGAGTGGGCATGACCATGCACACTGCCGTCAGCAGGCGGAACAACGCGTAAACCGCAGCCATCATCGTGAGGGGTGGCAGCTGAGCTGCTGCGTGCAGGCTGGCAGCAGGTGGCCTACGACGCCCGCTTGAGCGCTCGCCGAGCTACTCGATGCCAGCCTGCGAGGGCGCGGCGCACTTCTGCCCTTGCTACATCGCAGCATTGCCGGGCAACGCGCCAGCTCTCGCTCACACCACGTTGCCCTCATCGGGGGCCCGGAGGAAATCTGCAAACGCCAAACCTGGCCCGCGACTCTGCTACCCTATACCTCCCCCCAGGATACGTCACGCCCGGGCATGACAGACCGGGCGGCCCCTCCTGGGACCGACGACGGGATGCCACCCTTCGGTCGTCGTGGGCCTGGCGTCCAGAATGACAAGCCAATGGGCACTAGGCGCCATGCCGCAGCTCCGGTGTGGTGGTAGATCCGGGGATGGCGGCTTCGGGCACCCCTGTACCTCCACTGACGAGCTTGCTGTATGCGCCAAGAGGAAGCCCCTGCTCGTTCCCCTCGCCAGGCTGGGCGTCAGGACCACGTGAGACCGAGGCTCTTGGGAAACAGAGACTTGGTGAAGCAAACTCGGTGGGACCAATCGCTCATTTCGGTGACACAGAAATCCGCCAATCCACATGTGGTGTGTGAACAAGGAAAGTTGTGTACCATAGTCAGTAGCTAGGTGTGGGTAGGGAGGCATAGAATACATATGATGAGCTACAACAATGGTTGTAGAGCCTAGCATAAATGTTACAAAGGGAAACAGAGAGTTTGCAGGGCCATCTTGGTGATACCGAGATCTGTATCGGTGTGACCGAATCGTTTAGGGTTTCTGGCAGTGGCTATGTCAACTGAACTCGGTGGCGCCGGATAGATCAAATCGGTGGGGCCGAGTTTGACTTTGAGTTTTGGACATATGTGGAAATGAGAAAGTGGCTGAGGGTTTTGGAGCAATATCACTAAGCACTTTGAGCACGTAGACCATTAAGCAACACCTCATCCCCTTTTAATAGTATTGGCTTTCCTATGGACTCAATGTGATCTTGAATCACTAAAATAGAAATGAAGAGTCTTGAGCTTTTGCCAATCTTTGCAAACAGATATCAAACAAAACAAGCTATTGTATCATTGTGTGGGCACGTGAACATCACAACTAGATTACAGGTCAAGACCAAAAGAATATGCTTCCTCTCTTTTAAACTGTGTAAGGTGAAATGATACGTTAAGACAACTGTTTATAAAAGTGAACATAGTAACTAGCATTGGCTGCAAACCAAGCAGTTAAATGAACACGTCACAGTAACAAGCAGTTCAAAGGCAGGAGGAGTAAGGACTTACGACAATGGCTTGAACTGGTGTTCTCATGCCCTTCATCTTGCTGGTGTGGCAATCCTTGAAGATTTGCACTGCATTCGGTTCAGGTTCTTTTTGGTCCGCACGGGCTTTCCTCTGTATTTGGAACAAGTCAATATAGATATGATAATATGGCACAGAAAAAAAGAAGGAACTAGCAGCTATTTACAAGAGCCTCGCTGTGTGCAATATAGCTACGAGATCCTGTTGTCTGCTGGAATTTCACTTTAGAATGGTTGGTCTTGTTCTTCAAATAGTTAGCCTAGAAGAAGATACACTTGTAAGGCACATACATAAATACGAGTTCAATATGTGATCTGATCAAATACATATACCCTACCTGATACTTCGGATCAGGCCAATGTTTAACAAGGGCTGTCCAGTCTTCATCTGTAATATATTCTACTGGAGATGTTTGGGCGATTTCATTGTTAGCCTTGCCTTCAAAGTGAGTTTTTCTAAGGTGATACCGATACTATCGCAGAGCAGACTGAAAAACATGAGTGCATGCTTGTTTAGTTGCATCATCTTTCGGATCCAACTTGAACCTCAACTATTGAAAAAAGAATGTGAGTCTTATTAGGAGGAAGCTAGAAAGTATGGGACAGAGCAAGACAATATTACAAATTGCGATGAAAAACATTACTTATGGATAAATGGTCAAGGAAGGTGTTAAACTGGGTATCATCTTTCTCATTCCTGTACTGGATCCACGTTGGGAGGATACGTGCATGACACCTAAGGGCGTTCTTACATGAAAACTATTCTTCTTGTGTATCAGCATCAGTCACTATGATGAGACACCTTTAGAGTTGGTAGTGTGATGATTAGGTTTCTGCATCTAAACCTGATTTCTAGCATGTAGTGCTTCTAATTTGATAGAACACCACCTATGACGAGGCAGTTTGAACTTGGCAGAGTAGATAATTGTTGCACCTTTCCATAGTATGTGTCTAGCTTGCAGTGCTTCTATTTAATTGAAGTGCCTTCTGCTTAGTTACTCATCATAGGTGTGAATATGTCATGCCGTCTAGTTTTCATACATATTCCATCCTCGTATCATGGAGTTGCCTTTCATTAGAGTAGTGTTCATCAGTATCATGCCATGAATGAGATTCTGAAGAAGACGCGCAATTTTATTCCTTTTTCTTGTCGGTTTGACCTCACAATGCAAATCAATAAAGCGGAAGGAAATTGGTAAGGCATTGGATGATGGTGGTCCTTCCGAGCAACTAAAACAGAGGGTCTCTACAGATTCTACTCCGCCATCCTCCCAACAAGATTCTCGCAAGACAACGCAAGGCTAGACAGTCAACGTAGCTATGTAGATGATGAGCACATCTCCCCTACTACCACCATCACAGTGTTTGCTCAACCTAGCACTATATATGTGGTTGCATGTTGCGTATGATGTCTAGCTGTATGGTTCTAACTTTGTTGTATGCATCTGCTTACTTTACACATCATACCTGTGAATATGACCGTGTTCCTGTTTCTAGAACATACTATATCTGATCACACCATGTTCTTACATCAGACTACTGCTTCTGTGTGACGCCCGCATCAGTCACTTATGATGAGGCACTTTTAAGTCGCCACTGTGCATATTGTTGACGTCTTGCATATGATTTCTAGCATCTACTGCCTTCTAATTTGTTGAAACGCCAGACAGTTTGAAACTTGGCCCGAGTGTATATGGTTAGAATCTTTCATATGTGTCTAGCTTGCAGTGCTTCAATTGTTGAAATGCCTTCTGCTAGTTACCACGTCATAGGTGTGATATGCACGCCGTCCTGTTTTTCGTACATATACCATCCTCGTATCATGGTTTGCCTTTCATTCGAGTAGTGTTCGTCAGTTCATGCCATGAATGAGATTCTGAAGATCAAATTTTATTACTTTCTTACTTATCGGTTTGACTTCACATGCCAAATCAATACAACTATAAGAATTAGTAAGCAGTGGATGATGGTGGTCCTTCGAGCAAACTCAAACAAAGGGTCTCTATAGATTCTACTCTGCATCCTCCCAACAAGATTCGCCAAGACAACACAAGCTGGAGTCAACGTAGCTTTGTAGATTTATGAGCACACTCCCATCTCACACATCACAGGTGCTCTGCTCTAACTTGGCACTGATATGTGGTTGTGATTCCGTATGATGTCTGTTTGTATTGCTTCTATTTTGTTGAATTGCACTCGCTAGCTTACAACTTATACCTGCAACAATCACTTACCCATAAAGCGACTATATTAACTTGGGATGTATGTGATGTAGGTTGCATCTTGCATTGTCTTCTAGCTTGTACTGCTTCTAATTGAGTTGAAATGGCAGCTATGATGAGACACTTGTACCTGGTAGAGTGAGATATGGTTGCATGTTCATATGGTGCCTAGCTTCATTTCTTCTAATTTTGTTGAAATGGCCTCTCTGTACTGTTTTTCATACAATATTCCATCCTCTCTCGTACTGGGATATGCAATGCGTCTTTTTTGTATATATTTCCATCCTCCTATCATGCGCTTGCCTTACATCAAAGTAGTGTCGTCGTATCATGCATCAACATAGTTATGCCGAGCTAATTTTATCATCTTCTTGTGGTTTTGACTTAGAAGGCAATATCAAAAAAGAGGAAGGAAAAGAGTAAGTTAGGGGAATGTGGTGGTCCTCCGGACCGACGCAAATGTGGGCTCTCTAGATTTTCCACTACTACTGCCTACTGCAGTTGAAGTCCAAGTCTACAGATGAGCTCATCCGCTACTCCACATCACAGAGTGGTGCTCTAAGTTGACACTGTGATGATAATTGGTTTCATGTTGCATATGTTGTCTAGCTTGTATTTCTTACTATTTTGAATAATTGCACCTGCTGAGTTTATACGTATACATGGCATATGACATGCCTTTCTGTGTCTAGAATACTTGCAACTATACTATCATACCATGTTCTTACATCAAAGTAGCGCTGTTGGGTATCCTGCATCAATCACTCATGATTGGACGCTTATAACTAGAGTGTGATAGTGGTGCATCTTGCATTGATTTCTAGGTTGTACTGCTTCTAATTTTTCGAATGCCACTTATGACAGGACACTTTTAACTTGGAAAAGTGATATTGGTTGCATCTTTCATATGGTGTCTCAGTTGCATTACTTCTATTTTCTTGAAAATCCTTTGCTTAGTTTACACATCGTAGCTGGAATATAGTCAACACCGTCCTGTTTTCTTACATATTCCATCTCCTCATGTGTGTCTTACATCAAAGTATTGGCTTGTATGGATCATGCATCAATGACTTCTGAGAGCGATTTTATTCTTTTGTGTTGTGTGGGTATGGCTTGACATGGCAAGTCAAAAGAGAGCAAAAGAATATATGTAGGGAATGTGTTACTCGTCGGGTGCAATGGAAGAGGATCCTCCCTTGAGATTTGCTGGTACTTATAGTGCACAGTAGAAGGTCCAGTCACCGCGCACCTAAATCTACAAACACAGTACACCTGCTCCACCAGCTGCAGCATCCCTGTCAACTGTGCTGGCATACTCAATGAGTTACTTGTTCGTCTCGCCTCGCAACTGGCCTGTTCCCAAGCTGCTTCACACCTAACACTACTTCCGAAGCACTGCTAAACAACATGACTTGGCAAGATTAGATGAACCTCATGAGCATCAACACCAAGACGGTTAACCTGACCAGTCAAGTTGGTAGTTGCCATGCTCCTTATATGTACTCTCACAGTTTGATGTGCCCACTACATTCCCATATTGTTGGATTCAGCTCCGCAGACCCAAGAAGGTTTCAAACTCTGGGTGCCGTGTTGAAGAACTCAATCTCCCTGGTGGTGCCAACTCGTGACCCTCACGGCCTGCTCGATGAACTGGAAAGGAAAGGGACACAGCAGTTTACCCAGGTTTGGGCGCCTCTTGCGGTGTAAAACCTACTCTGCTTTGTGGTGGATTGAGCCTCGAGTGGGCTGAGGATGAACTAGTACGAGGAGGGAACAACCTCAGGAGGTGTGTTCTGTGTTGGTGTACTGTGAGCGTGTGGGGTGATCTGATGATCGTGCCCTTCTATGGTGGTGGCCTAGCTATATTATAGTGGCCTGGTCCTCTTCCCCAAAACGAAGGCGGCGAAGGAAGGATCCCACAACGGCCAAGTTTGAAGGGAGACAAGCAGTACATTGCTTATCCTGACGAAAGGTGGTCTCGCCTGTAAAGCTTCTGGTTGTGATGTCGCTGGTGGCTCGGCGATGACCTCCGTCCTGCCGTCTTAGTCTTGAGCACCGGGAATGGAAAGCTTGGGATGATCTCTCGGACTCTGCGCTGACCGGCTGCTTCCCTAGCACCAAAGTGGAAACCTGTTTTATGCGGCCCGCTGGCGCCGCCTGGCCTTGGTCGTCACAGCTTGAATCATCTAACCTCACGAGGCGGGGTTGCATAGAAATCTCCGCTCCTCAGTAGCTGGCCTAAGGAGGCGCTCCTCAGGAGTCTTGACGTCGTCCGCCTCGCGAGGCTTGGCCCCTCGCGAGGGTCTGTGGTGTTGATGCTGAAGATGGGCCCGTTACCATGCCGCAAGAGGAGCCACCGCCGTGGGCCGCAGGCAGGAAGTCTGGGTACCCCGGTTCCCAGAACGCCGACAGTACCCGGGCCAAGGCACGCTCGGACTTGCTTCCGGCAAAGCCAAAGGGCAAGGGCGAAGCGCCGCGGGCCCAAACACCCTGCGGGCGCCGGGCGACGCGTGCGCTTGATGGGACGTGGGCGTCTCCACTTCCCCACGTAGCCTCGGCAACCGCCAGACCCTGACGGCTGCCGCTGCAAGCGCGGCTCTGCCATCATTGCCGCCGGTGCTCGTCCTTGGCTTCCCCCTTTCCTGTGAACTCGTGGCTCCTCTTCCAGATTTGGCGCAGGCGCCAATCCACCCTTGACGCCATGGCCCCGAGGGTCGAAGAAGAAGGGAAGGGCTGCACGCCCACTGAATCCCAGTGGGTTGGAGCCCACGTTGATCGGTTCGACGGTGATTCAACCAGGAGGGGTTGGACAAGGTCCGGTCGGCCCCTCGCCACTGATTCCAACGAATGGACGGCGACGATGGTCTGGCCTGCCTCCCGGGCCTGGTCGACAGGAGGCCACCGAGACCCCATCCACCTTCAGTGCTCTCCTGGCTGGCTTGGTCCTTCCTTTCTCTGTTCTTCTTCAATGCCACAATCGTCGCATTACCAGATCCAAGCACTGCATCTGGACCGCAGGTCCATCATCCGTCTCGCCGCCTTTGCCTTCCTTGTGAGGCTATGGTGGTGTTGCTCCGTTTGTCGCCTTGATCAGCCATTTCTGTCTCGCTCCACCTGGTCGAGGGCGACAGCGCTCGGGAGCGTGGCATTTCCAGGCTGTGGCGGCGACAGTTGGCTCTGGCATCGACTTCACGCTCCGCCCGGATGTGAAGGGATTCCAGAAAAGTAGGGGTGTTGTGGACGCCGCCAACACAAAGCCCCCTGCTCCTGCTCCCGCGAGCGCCGGCGGAACCCAGCTCCGGCGGGGGCACGTGAGCTCGTTCGACCGTCAGCCTCGGCCCACGTCTGGTCCAGGTTGGCCAAGTTGAGGGGGGTAGGGTGACGGCATTCGATGGTGGTGAGGGAGGGGAGTTCATGGCGGCGCATCGCCCCCGCTCCAGCACCACTTTCTCGCCCTCCAATGTGGCCTTCAGCCCAAACGACCCCATGAGGCTCCAGGTGCCCTCGCTCCCTCCAAGATGCTGCGTGCGGTGCTCGAGCTCCTGACTGGCGACCCAGCGCCTGACGCGCTCCGGCGGAAGGATGCCTCTTGTATCACTGCTCGAACACGGAGGACTTTGTGAAGCCAGATTCCCCTCTTTGACAGTTGGGGGCTACGCTCCAGAAGGTTCTCGAGGGGCCCTAGCGAGAACCCCGACTGGGGCTCCCATTGCTTGTCCGATCCGGGCGACGCGCCCCTGAGGTTGTGTTGCAAGTGGGGAGCGCCGCGAGTGCTCTTGAGTGCGACCGCTGGAGAGGGGGTGCCACCGGGTGCTCGGAGGTGACTGCGGGTGGAGAGCGTTGCCGTCAGGTGCTCCTGAGGTGGCGGGCCCGCAGCCCCACCGTGAAGGGCGGCGCACCGGCCCCCAGCGTACTACGTCTGACCTCAGGGCACTCCGCAAGAGGAAAGGCTCTGGACTGCGTAGCAAGTAGAGAGTGGTGGCGCTCCCCGGGCCCTGACAGCAAAGGAAGTGATAGCCGGTGGATGAGTAAAGTCCTTATCTTCGTGGGATCTTCGCGTGTCACCGCCCTTTTCTGACTCTGGCTCTCCGGATTCCCTCGATTCTGTGGTGAAGCACCGGGGGTGGCGACCCGATCCGGATGCCCTTGGCCCGCTCGCGATTCCAGGCCCCTCGGCTCGGCGCCCGCGCAGGCACGAGGCCGCCTGCGAGGCGAAGGCGCCACCGGTAAGGCCGCGAGCCGTGCTCCTCCACTGCGTGTCGCTGTAGCTGGGCAGAGCCCATCGCTCTGCTGTCGTTTTCGGAAGCAGCGGGGCTCCAGTAGACCACAACCTTCCGCGAGGCCCGGGGAACAGGAAAGGAGGCCTGCGCTACCAGCCCCCTGCCAGAGACTGGTGAGGTCTCGTTTCCGCGCCTCTCCAGTAGCCCCTGAAGCGGTAAGAAGGGCTCGTTGCACGCTGAGGCTGCTCGCAGGCGCATGCGTCGTCCGCATGACCTTTTCCAGGAGCGCAATGTGCGCGGCTGGGTCAAACTTGGGGGAGTAACTTGTGAGGCTGGTTCGACGCACATCTTCATGGCGGGAAGGGGCCTCCGCTCGCTGGCGCGCGAGGGGCACCAGCTGAGGTCCCATCAAACCTCTCGGGCATCTGTTAATATAGCCGGCTCGTACAGATGCCGCGGCGCCCTCGCAGCTTCTCGTGAGGCCTGAGCCCGCGCTTTGGAGGAGGCCAGGGCTGCTAACCACCGTCGTGAGGCGGTCGACGGAGGGTGGGAGAGGGAGCTTCAAGCTTTCGACGCCACCCTTGAGCGACATGTCCAGGCGCGCAAGGCCCCACTGGCAGCACCGCCGAGCAGGGCCCCCTCGGATGAGAAAGGGAGCCAGGCGACGTGGAGGATGCGCTGGCGCTTGAGATCTTGGACCAAAACCTGGAGCTCAGTGGCTGAGTTGTGAGGGAAGCCACCAAGTTGGGGCCGCGGCTGAAGATGCCGTTTGCCTGCCCGGGAAGGCCAAGAATCCAGCAGGAGATTGACCGAAGGGGTGGCGGAGATTCACGGGGCTCTGTTGGCGAATACACGCCGGAATTGGGCTCCAGGGGACCCCCGTCTGTGCAACAGCGGCAGGTTGAGTGTTTGCAGGGCAGGACGACGCCCTCACGGCGAAGTTGCCACACAAGTAGCCGCGAGATGACCGCCAAGGAAGGCTCGGCCCTCCGGTCCAAGCCTACTTGTCCCACGGTCAGCAGCAGGTCGCGGGCGCACGTCTCTGGGAGAAAGCCACGAACGAGAGTGAACCACCGTCGGGACGATGCAAAGCGCGAGCGCTCACTCGATGCTTGAGGACCTCAAGGGTGCCGGCCACGGGCTGGATACCATGTGTGTAAGAGAGCGTTCTCCCGCCCGCACGGGCTGATTGATGCCGGCTACCTCCACTTCTTTACCCAATGTCATTGACCCGTCTGGAACCGGGCCACGAGGCATGCAGCTCGTCGAGGAAAGAAGCCAGGGATTCTGGGCGGCACGGTTCTTTGCGTGTCTTCAGCTGCCTTCCTTTAAGCCTTGACCCGACTCGACGTCAACCTGCGAAGCCCCCATGCCCAGGGGCACGTAGGGTGGACTCTGTGCGAACTGGGTGGATGCCCATGTGGACGACCTGGTCGCGAAGTCGCCCATGAAATGCGTGGAACGTGCCCGCAAACTGAAGAGGGTGGTTGCCTGACGTGGTGATGATGAAGATGGCGACACCGATGGCAGCGCGTCTGCTAGGCTTATGTTCCCTTTCCGATCCTGACCGTATACCAAATTTTGGGCAACGGCCCCACGGGGCAACGAAAAGCAATTTTAATTGGTGGGGTTTCCTCCGTTATGTTGAAACGAGATAGACTTCTAATTGATTCTGAAACCATGCTGCCGAGGGCTGAAAGGCCCCTACTAGAGTAGTTTGTTATGACTTATCTTTGTGCGGCAGTCTGGGATGGTTCTTGTGTCGTGAGGGGTGCTCCCTTCCCGGAGGCGGGCCGGCGCGGGGTGGGGCTCAACGGGGCTTGAGCCTACTGAGAGCTGCAGGTGTCCCGGAGGAAGCGTCCGCACGAGAGGAGCCGATTGCCCAAGTAAAAAGGGAGGAGTACGGCAAGCCGTGCGCGCAGTGTCCTGCGGCAGGAAGATGCGTTTTGGCCCCGTGGTGGGCCTCGGGCCGCTTGGGCTAGCCCAAGCGCGTGCGCAGTTGCGCATGCAATACGCCCAGCCCCCACTCGCTGGGTGCTCACGGGGAGAGGGGCAGCACATGTAGCCCTGCTTTTGAACATAAACCAAAAGGCAAGAAAAACCCACCAGAATCGAAAAATCTTCCCCCCGCTTTTTCGTTTTGATAACTCACGAAACTCCAAAATCTCATTTGAAAGAGGCAAAATCGAGTTACAGAAAGAGGGCGAAACCAAACAGCCGCAGTCCACCCTAGACTAGTCTTCTCACCAGCGCGGAGCTAAGTTGCTTTTCCACTGGGGCCTAGGCAAGTCATGGTGGGATAGTGTACGACGGGCCAACGCGGAGATGGTGCTTCCACTTGGACGTGGTTGGGAGCCCCTGAGGCCCGAGGTGGCACTTAGGTAGAACTTCGGGGCATGTACAAGCCCCAATCTCATTAGTACGTGAGAGTGTCACGAACAGAGATCTTACGGGCGTCCCTGACGCCTGCGAGGGCCCGCCCCTAGGCCTCCCCCTAACCACCATGGGGCGTCTGTGGAAACCAGGATGAGGACAAGGGGCTGAGGGGACGACTGGCGGAGCCCCGGCGATCGCAGGCCCCCACACGGGGGAAGGCCTTCACCGCACCTTCCCCGTGGAGGACCTACCTCCGAGCGAGCGTGCGCCCCGTCGTGGCAGCGCCTTGCTCCACGCGACGCGGTGAGGCCCTGGCGCTGGGCTCCCCCCGCTAGATCCCAGTGCACTCCGTCCGCTTGTGGGCGGGGCCATCATCCTTAGTGTTCCCGGCCTTGGCCGTTGCTTGGTTTCACCACCTGGTCCATGGTTTAGCGTAATCGTGCTCCTGAGATATCAGCTATACCCGGTGGCTGTGTTGTCGAAGACGCCGTTGAAGCCCGGGGCAGCCCACGAAGAGCCTCGGTCTAACGTGGTCCTGGCGCCCAGCCTGTGCGGGAGGGGAACGATCCAGGGGCTCTCTTTGGCGCTAGGCAGGCAAGCCTTCATGGGAGGTACAGGGGGCCCAAGAAAGCCGCCATCCCGGCTCTGCGCCTGGCCGCGCTAGTGCCATTGCTGTGTCATTCCTTGCGCAGGCCACGACGACCGAAGGGTGGCATACCGTAGTGGTTCCCAGGAGGGCGCCGCCCGGTCCTGTCATGTCCCGGGTTCGTGTACTATCCCTGGTTAGGGTAAGCAGCGTAGCGCGGGCCAGGTTGGGTTGCGAGATCCTCCGGCCCCCCAGGAAGGGCACGGGGTGTGACGAGAGGCTTGGCGCGTGCCACGGCAATGCTGTGCGATGTAGGCAAGGTGCAGAAGTGCGCCGCGCGCCTCCGCAGGCGGCATCGAGTAGCTCGGGGCGATCGCGCGTCCGCAGGTGCGTCGTGGCACACCTTCTGCCAGCCTTGCAACCGCAGCAGGTCTCATGCACACACTATGAGCGCGGGCTCGCTGTTCGCCTGCTTCCGGCTTCAAGCTTTTGCTGGCTATCGCCACGGTGTAGCGGCAAAAGGACCCCGCGTGGTGGCGCGGTTGCGAACGCGGCGGCGAAAGCGGGCGGAGGGATGGTCCGTGCGCCTGATCCGACGCCGCTGGCGCCGTGGCGGGCTACAACGGAGCAAGAGTGGAGGCTTCTTGCGCAGGTGGGCGCTGCCAAAACGGGGTGGTCGAATCGGCTCAGTGCCTCTAGTTCGTGAGCTACGAGGATTCTCCCACCATGTGCGATGGGGCGAACGACCGGGGAGAGACTTCGACAAACCCTACATGCGCGCCTCAATGCGGTTCAGGGCCCACAGACCAAGAAAGGTTTGAACTCGGGATGCGTTCGAAGAACTCAATCTCCCTGGGGCTGCACAACTCATCGATTCATGGCCTAGCTCAAGACTAGAAAGGGAAAGGGACATAGCACGTTACCCAGGTTCGGGCCACCTTGCGGTGTAAAACCCTACTCCGCTTTGTGTGGATGGGCCTCGGAGGTGGGCTGTAGGTATGAAACGAGTACAGAGGGGGAACAACTCAGGGAGGTGTGTTCTTTGTGTTGGTGTAGCTGGTGGGGGTGATTGATGATCCGTCCCCTTCTATGGGGTGGCCTAGCTATATTTAATAGTGGCCTTGGTTCCTCTCCCCCAAAACGAAGGCGGGAAGGGATCCCACAATTGCACAGTTTCAAGGGAGACAGCAGTTAATCTTAATCCTACGAAAGGTGGTCTTGTCGGCCCCCTGCAAAGCTTCTATGTGTGTGATGTCGCGGTGGGCTCGCGATACCTCCGTCCTGCCTCTTGGTCTGGTAGCATCGGGAATGGAAACCTTTGTGCGTATCCCTCGTGGGACTCTCGCGCCTGCCGATTGGCTTGCTTAGCACCCATTGGAAACGCCTTTTTGTACTGGGGGGCGCGCCGCCTGGCTTGGTCGTCATGCTGCCGTACTGAACCTAGAGGCAAGTGCTTGCATAGAAATCTCACTCCTCAGAGCCGATCCCAAAACACATTATTTCTTTACTCTCCTTCACCTCTCACCCACTCTCACCCGCCTCTCATCTCCTTTGCTTCCCCCACCCTAAGGAGGCCGCTCCTCGGAGGTCTTGGAAAAGTTTCGTCCGCCTCGCGAGGCTCGGCCCTCACGAGGGTCTGTGTTGTTTGATGTGAAGATGGGCCGTACAGCCACAATGGAGCCACGCCGTGGGCCTGCATGGTAGGCAAGTCTGGGTACCCACCGGTTCCCAGAACGCCGACCCAACCAAAAAATATTCATTTTGAACTAGCACAAGGCGCAAGGGAAATATGAGATCAGGGATAATCTTGACCAGATTAAAAAATACTAAAGGAGGAGAATGGAGATCCCTTTTGAGGTAGGTTTAAAAAGGCCATGTGATGTACGAGTCCGCCAAGTTAGTATCCAAGAGGCAGCCGTGTGCCCTT